>RWJN01000499.1:0-24440 GCA_004332605.1 Steccherinum ochraceum
TACATTATTTTATTCAAATAAAATACCGGATTGCTGGTAGTGTGTGGGCGTCTGAGGCGTTCGCAGTGGGGAACACGGGAGACGCAGAAATCGGCAGAGAGAGCCTCGCGTGCGACTTAAACTGGGACGCAGCAGAGCCCGCTGCCCCTCTCACCCGTCCTTTCCTTCTTGTCGTTGTCCTATATCCTCTTTTTCCAAATGGCAGGCTCGATTCCAGGTTCGTCGTCCTCATCATGGAGTGCTCACCTGATCACTCGTTGACCTTTTGCCGAACCGCCCGCAGAGCAGCACGCGTCCATCATCCCCCTTCTTTCGCGCGCTTTGCACCAAATCCGTTCGACGTCCCCGAGAGTCATTGCTTCCCCAGCAACTCGTACGTTTTTTTTTCAGCTTTTGAGTTGATATGTTGTCGCTGATCTGCTGGACAAACTTTTGCAGAACCGAGGAGAGCAGCTGTTGCCCTTATCCTGCGCGTCACACCACCGCCGACTTTCAACAACTTCTCCTCTCCTTCGCAGAGCCCCTCTGCCTCGCCCTCCCAGAACCCCGCACCATCTCTCACAGAGTTTTTCAAGCTTGACTGGGTCAATGCACCAGGTGCACGGCCGGAGATTTTGTTCCTGCGGAGGGAGAAGCCGGATGGTAGCACAGATGGCGCACATATGAGTGGGAGCGGGCCTGGGACGCGCGAGGCCCATGTTGCATTCCCTGGTGAGCTCGCCGTTCACCCGTCAACAATGTGTTCACTAACCCTATCACACAGGCGGCCGCACAGAGGAAGGCGATGAAGGTGGAATGTACACCGGTATGTCGTCTATCAGTCACGAGACCATGTATTAGGGCTCGACTCACCTCACACGTCAGCGATGCGTCAAACCTGGGAGGAAATTGGATTAGACCTCGCTGAGAACGCGTACACACCCATCGGCCAACTCGACGATCGTGAAATCACCACCTCGCTAGGAAAACGGTTACTCATGATTCTGTCGCCGTTCGTATTCCTCCAAGTGACCCCTCACACGACCCCTGTGGATCCCGCTCCCGGCACGACACTTCATTGGGTACCCCTCACCGAACTTCTTCCCGACACCTTTGCGAACCCCGAGTCTCTTCTCCCTGGCAAGAACGGTGCCGCGTCCCCGAAAGACAAGGCACACAAGCCAAAATGGTCTAACGTGACTGTTGACGCGTCGTCTCGCCTCGCACCCAGGCACTCCACCGTCCTTCGCTTGCTTGTCAGACTTCTCGTGGGCAGCATGCGATTCCCGGCTATCGTTATCTCAACAAGCTATCCTACAGATCTCACTTCAATGTCGCATGGAGACGAGAAGTCGATCGACGAGAAGCGGGCTCAAGTGGAGAACGGAAGCGTGCAGAGGCAAGGGTCCTTGTCGAAACTTCGGCGGCGGAGGAATGAAGAGCTGAAATTGTGGGGATTGTCGTTGGGGATGACACTTGATTTATTGGCTTACCTCGCGCCGACGACTGCGAACGGACATGTTGGCTCTGCAGGGCAGAGTGCTTTCATTCCACCGGACGCACAACCAGAGCTTATGGGGTTGCCTGTCATGGCACCTAGCCTGACCAGCGTGTTCCCTCGGTTCTCTTACCCAGATGTTAACTTCTGGATCTGGTGAGTTTCCTTCGCAGTCTTGGATGCGTATAGTGCTGACTTGTCCTCAAAGGGTGTTTGGTAAACGATATCGCGAGGTTGTACGAGGCTGGGAGGCTAGTATTCGCGCTGGTGGTACAAACGACCGCCGGTGAGTTTGGGTCGATGCTATCAGTATAGTTTCCTGCTCACGCAACAAATCCACAGCATCAACTGGACGGGTTCAGCACTCAACACGTTCTACGCCGCGGTGCGCAAGGCACTGGTCGTCGTGATCGTCCTTCGCGCCCTCTTCGTCCTCGTCGGCCTTCTGTTCGGTGGATGGTTCGTGTTCGTCCGTTGACACGACGTTCACGATCGATCCACTGTGGAGGTGCACGGACAGCGGATGTATATAGACTACCATGTTGGATTTCTAGTGTAGTATGCTCTCCCGTTGAGCAAACCCCCCATGTATTTTTCTGTATTCATTATTTGCAGTACGGTACACTCTATGTAAATAGCTTGCATGTTCAAGTCG
The DNA here is from genome assembly GCA_004332605.1 of Steccherinum ochraceum. Lineage (NCBI taxonomy): Eukaryota > Fungi > Basidiomycota > Agaricomycetes > Polyporales > Steccherinaceae > Steccherinum > Steccherinum ochraceum. The sequence goes on from RWJN01000499.1 coordinate 2,133, forward strand.
TGTAGAGTGTCTGGGTTTTATGACATTACGATTTCACTTCTCACTATGCGTGTAAGCGTCCTCTGATGTCCCAAATTCGGTACGGCTTCTCCGTTGGCACTCGTACCCGACCACGGACTTACCTTTCCGCTCACCTCATGTTTTTATGCTATCTCTCCCCTTTCTCTTACCCCTTCGTCTTCCCTCAACCGGGATGTCCTGACCTTGTCTCCTGTGGAATCTAACTCGAAGCCGTCTTCCTGTCCCAAACGGCCGAATTTCCCCATGACATTGTGCAGAAGAAGATCATGAGCGCGGTCGAGTGTGATCCAGCGGCGTGAGCTAGGTGTGTGTACGACTGCACGTATCGTCGCGCTCTCTCTGGCTTGTTACACACGCGGTTGGAAGTCCCCTTGAATTGGATGGCGACATAACAGTGGAAGATAAGAAATCTCGCAGGACGCGTGCACGGCCCGCCGCTCGTGTATGCATATGAGCTATTTCGTTCGTCCTTGTGTCCACACCTCTCCCAGTCCCCTCAGTCTCCATCCTGCCTCAGGACTGTCTGCTCCAGAGGTGAAGTTACCTCGTCAAGAGACGCGGTAGGGCAGCGTTCGTGAGGGAGAACGCCGACATGGAACAGGTGGTGTTGGCCAGTTCGTTCGCGTCAGCGAGAGAGGACGACCTCAACATCCCGTACGTGCAAGCTTGTACTCCATCGCAAGCATAGTACTGACCAGATTTGTTCAGGAAATGGCTGGACGACGCGTTCCTATTTTTTCCTATCTGTGTCGCCGGGCTGTCGTCGGTGGTCTTGTTAGGCCATGCCGTATTTGCAGTGGTGACTTCAAGCAGAGGTGGTAGAAGTTTGAAAGAAGGGACTAGGTCGCGGTTGTCCCAGCATGTAGAGGATATGGGTGGACCTGGCATCTTCGCGTTCAAAATGACGCGTCTGTTGGCCACTTTCGCTTTACTAGGGATCAGCATTCCCTCGGTCACGCTTTGGAATGGAAGGAACGGGGAAGGCTTCTCTGAGCTGGCTGTTTTGCATGATGGACTCTGCGTGGTTTTTGTGAGTTGTACGCAAAGTCTTGTCTCGCTTCTCTCGCTCACGCGTGGTATGTCAGGCTTACGCCTCTGTTCTCGGCGTCATTTCTGTTGCGGCAAATTCGAGATGGAGTAGAATCAGCTCGACTCATCTATTCCTCGTGTTGCTTGGTCCATGGATCCTTTACATTTACCGCGATATTTGGCCGCTCTGCACATTCATCCTGTCTCCCGAAGATGCAGAAGAAGGCAGAGTCTTATGGGTGAAGATTATCGGCCTGACCGTTGCAGCTTTTGTGATACCTCTTGTCATGCCTCGTCAGTATACCCCGGTTGATCTTGAGGTGAGACTTCTATTTCTGAAGACAGTACAGTCTGAATACTGAGTGCATGTGAAGGACATACCCGAGGACATCCCTCTCTCTGATACCTCTTCCTGGCTGTCGATGGTCACTCATTCCTACCTCGATGGTCTCATTTGGAAAGCCAACAAGATCGATCACATTAAGCTAGAAGAACTACCTCCTCTGAGCGAGCAGTACTATATGAAGAACTTGGTCAAGAAGAGCTATCTGGTAAGAGTGAAGATTCACAGAGAGAGCTCTACTCTAAAGCATGCGTACTTCACAGCATCTTGATCCTTTGGTCTCTAAAAGCAAGTTACATTTTGGACTGCGCCTGATGTTCTGTGTATTTCGTACGTGTCTGCTTCCCGTAGCTCATTCTCTCGTGCTGACGAATCAACGTAGCTTGGGAGTATCTTGAATTGATTTCGGTCAGCCTTCTCCAGGTTCGTCCTAAGCTTATCCCATAGACGTTATAAAAGTGCCCAACTCATATCCTGCAGATTGTCCTGGATTTTTCTGGACCATTGGGCATCAATAGGCTCCTGAAGTGGGTTTGTATACAAATTCTGTTCCAAGTCTCTCTAACGGCTTTTGGTAGCTACATTGAGACTGGTGGCGAAGGCGCGATCATCCGACCTTGGGTATGGATCGTATGGCTTCTTGTCGGACCAGGATTTAAAGCTCTGGCCTTCAATTGGACTAACTTCCGAGGAGTACGACTTTCAATCGAACACACGAAACTGTTTACTGACGAGCCTCATTTCCAGAACAGGATTTGGCAGCTAGCTCAGGCGATCATCACGCAGCTCGTCTTCGATCATGCACTGCGCATGAGAGTCAAATCCGACGTCACAAAGGCTGTCTTTGCGAGTGAAGCAGCAGCTTCTGCAGTAGTCACGCCCGATACTCAGTCCGTTGCTGAATCTGGCGGGGTCGTCGAGGTACCTAGTGGTGAGGATACTGCCTCTGTTGCAACCTCGACGACGAAGGCACCAGTACCGAGGAAAGGAAGTACTACATTACCCGCGAAGACAGGAGGAAAAATCGAAAAGCAGACCAGTAGCAATCTCGTGGGCAAGCTCACTAACATTATCACGACCGATCTCGCTGTTGTGAACGGAGGACGACAGCTGATGTCTGTTGGTACGTCTACCAGCTTTCATGTCATGATTACCGCTCATTTTAATGTACGCCAGTGCTTTACATCCCCTTGCAGATCATCCTAAGTATGGTGTTTCTACATGCTCTTTTGGGTTGGAGGTACGTATTACTAGTCGCCTCCAGAGATACCTGAGTTGAACTGTTGCCCAGTGTGTACCTTGGTCTTCTCGTGATGGCTATCATGGTACCCGTTCCGGGTTATGTAGCGACTCTACTGCGCAACGTACATGTGGAGAGGATGAAGAAGGTGACCGCTTCATCCCAATCCACATCGACGAGTCTGACAGCTTTACTCTTCATAGAGCGACAGCCGTGTGCAGACCGTCACTGAGAGTACGCGTCATGTCAGATGTTTCACCATCCAGCGAATTCTCACACGTATCTGTACTTCCAGCTATGAATGGGATTCGCATGGTCAAACTGTTTGGGTGGGAACCTCGGACAAGTCAACAGCTGGATCAAAAGCGCGAGGCAGAGCTCCGAGCCATCAGGATGCACAAGCTTCTCTTGTTGTTCAACGAGATCGCGAAGTCAGTCAATTATATTAAGCAGAAACAATTTGCTGATAAAATCTGCTCTAGCAATCTCATCCCAGTCGTGACCACTATTGTTACATACGCAACATATGTAGGTAGCTTTACGAATTTTACTCGTCCGAGTACACTGATCGCCTCCGTTCTCAAGACTATCGTGATGAAGGGCACTCTGACTGCCTCGAAAGTGTTCGCGTCGATGGCCAGTACGTGTTCTGATGTGCTATACTCAGATCTACCATGACGGCATCTATTTCTAGTCTTCCAACTCGTCCAAGAACTTTTCTCTTTCGCTTTCCGGCAGATTCCTCTTCTTCTGCAAGGTGTGTCCACTGAACAATCGGTTCGGGATTGATCCAAGGGCTCAACTGACGGTGCTGTAGCAAAGGTTTCGCTTGACCGCATGAGCGAATTTCTGAACGACGTGCGTAATCATGCTTTGAACTCGAACCACACATATTCAGCTGCCACTTTAGACCGAGCTTCTGGACGAATTCGCACCGGACTCATCGTTACCATCGGCCGAAATTATCACCGCTCAAGAAGTAGAAGAGGACGCAGTGGGCATCCGAGCTGCTTCTTTTACATGGTCTGCGGACAGCATCGGCACCACGTCACCTGGATCTGCGCGCCGCAATTTTACGCTACGAATTGAAGACGAATTATTTTTCAAACGTGGTGCGATCAACTTGATCATTGGACAGACTGGTACAGGGAAGACGTCGCTGCTAATGGCATTACTTGGTAAGATTTTCCTTTGGCAGGGAATGAACGACAACTGATTCTGGCTGTTGATCTCAGGCGAGATGCATTATATCCCAACTGGCCCGAATTCGCTGGTCAGTCTTCCTCGAGCTGGTGGCGTGGCCTACCATGCACAAGAATCATGGGTCTTGAATGACACTATCCGCGTGAGTAGTTTGAATACATACATGTGCTCTCATGCTGAGTCGAGCTCAGAACAATATCCTGTTCGGGTCTTCGTATCACGAAGAGCGGTACAACGCTGGTGCGCGATTTTCGTCTGTACTGCGACCGTTCAGTGAACTTATCAAGTGACTCTCAGTCGTTGACCAGTGCGGACTGAAGCCAGATCTCGCCCTCTTCAACGCTGGAGATGATACGGAAGTTGGAGAAAGGGGGCTGACATTGAGGCAAGTAGTCGTGGTATCCATTTGTGTCTCATGATACCGACTGACAGTGTGCTCGCAGTGGTGGTCAGAAGGTATGACCTGCTCACACTCATGTTCAACGTCACGCTGATCAACATTGAATAGGCTCGCGTCACCCTTGCACGAGCCGTTTACTCTTCTTCGGAGATACTACTTCTTGATGACGTCCTTGCTGCACTGGATGTCCATACAGCGAAATGGATTGTGGACAGATGTTTCCGAGGCGAGCTACTTCGAGGCCGGACAGTTATCCTAGTCGTAAGTTGCCAGTCTCTCGCGGCTCTATTTCCTGACACCGCAGTAGACCCACAACATCGCGCTCGCGTCACCTGTGGCCGACTTTGTCGTTTCGTTGGGTACTGACGGGCGCGTTCTGAGTAAAGGCACGCTTTCCAGCGCGCTTGCCAAAGACAAAACGTTGCAACTGGAAGTCAATAAAGAGCGTGAAGCTTTGGAAAAGGAAGAGCACACCGTGGAGCACACGGAAGCTGAGGATACCAATCCCCCAAAGCAACCGGGCGGACAGCTCGTCGTTGAAGAAGAGGTTGCCATGGGACACGTCGGGTGGTCTGCGTGTAAGTTCCTAGCTTATCCAACCACATCTGAGACTCACTTCGTGTCCACAGTGCGGCTGTATCTCTCAAGCTTACCAGGGCCTACAAGCCCTGTCACGTTCTGGATGGTGTTCACAGCGATTTTTGTGGGTGCAAAGGTTCTTTCTCAACTTGACATGTGGGTACTCGGCCTGTGGGCGCACCAGTACGACATTCAAACTCCATCGACTGTGTCGGTGTCGTAGTGAGTAAACTTCAGCTTTCTGCACAGAGTCTGGACTTACACATCTCCACAGCTATTTGACGCTCTATTCTATGGTCATCCTGAGTGGTTTCGCTGCGTATGCAATCTCCTACAGTGTCTGGGTTGTTGGCTCTATCAGAGCCTCGCGTCGCATCCATAAGTTGTTGGTCGATTCAGTGCTAGGTTCAACATTGAGGTGAGCTCATGATCAAACAATTATTGTGCGTTACATTGTCTAACGAACTGTGAGTCAAGATGGCTCGATAAGACTCCTATATCTCGCATCACAACAAGGTGTACACAAGATATTGCATCTAGTATGTTGAAACGTTGCTTGCCACCACAACATATGCTGATGGCTGCGATTCAGTCGACACCTCCTTTCCGAGTGCTTTGTACAACCTGATGGATAGAGCTCTACAAACCGTCACCAAGTTCGGCGCCGTGATCATCATATCTCCCGTCTTCATTTTCCCTGGTCTTCTCGTGGTCACCGCCGGTGGCTACTTGGGCCATGTCTATATGAGAGCCCAACTACCTGCCAAGCGAGAAGCGAGTAACGCCAAATCGCCAGTCTTGGGCCACTTCGGCTCTACCATCGCAGGTTTAGGTGAGGGTGGTCGGTGTAGATTCACGGTTATGACGATTTAATAAGTATCTGTTGTACAGTTTCCATCCGAGCGTACGGTGCACAAGCTGCAGTCCGCAAAGAGTCATTCCATCGGCTCGACCGCCTCTTGAGGGCTCAAATCACCTTCTGGGACCTCAATAGGCAAGCTCAGCTCGTCCTCATGAGCGTATCGCATTCTCACTGAATTGCTTTTGATAGATGGATTGGCGTTCGTAGCCACCTATTGGCTAGTCTTTTCTCGTCAGGACTTGCCGCCTACTTGATTTACGGTCCTCAAAGTCGCGATGCGTCTACGACTGGATTCTCTTTGTCCATGGCTGGTACGTGGATGTGCAAGTGGAGCTGATTTGCGATGATAACGTGAATTGCAGTCGGATTCAGCACCATGATACTATGGACCGTGCGATGGCTGAACGAGGTCGAGATCGAGGGTAACAGGTGATTTGTGCTATCAACCACCATCGTCTTCCTGCTGACCCGTAGACAGCATGGAGCGAGTGGAGCAATACCTCAACATTGAACAAGAACCGAAAGCTACGAAGGAAGGTGTGCCTCCTGCGTATTGGCCCGCAACCGGCGACCTCAGGGTTGAGAAGTTGTCCGCTCGCTACACACCTGTACGTGCTACCGATGTGTCTATTACCATTGAAAGGAACGTTTACATCCGCTGCTTCATCCTGAAGGGCGGTCCTAAGGTGCTGCACGACGTTACATTCCACATCAAGTCTGGGGAGCGTATCGGAATCGGTCAGTCAGTTTATGAGTTGGCCATTCTATCATCTCATGTGTTGTTCCGAAGTGGGCAGGACCGGTAGCGGAAAAGTGAGTTGTTATGCAGGTTTTTGGCTTCCGGACCAGTGATGGACTAATTTGCGTACGCAGAGCTCCTTGACCCTCGCTCTCCTGCGTTGTATCCTAACCGAGGGAGACATGTTCTACGACGGCCTTTCCACCCAATCCGTCAACCTCGACGCCCTCCGGTCAAACGTCACTATCATCCCTCAAGTAGTTCGTACACCTCTCATCCCATTCCTTACATAAAATGGAACACTGACAGGCGTTCTGTTCACCATAGCCCGAACTTCTCAGCGGGACACTCCGCCAAAACCTAGACCCTTTCTCCGAACACGACGACGCCGAGTTAAACGACGTGCTCCGCGCAGCTGGGCTCTTCTCCCTCCAAAGCGAGGACGACCAGACCCGCATCACGCTGGACACGCCCATCTCCGGAGGTGGCAGTAACTTGTCGGTTGGTCAACGACAGATACTGGCGTTGGCGAGAGCTATCGTGCGGCGGAGTAAGCTCTTGATTTTGGATGAGGGTACGTGTTCATTGTTTCCAAGTGTAGGGCGAGGACTGATTTGAGATCATTTCAGCGACGTCTGCTATTGACTACGAGACAGACAACATCATCCAGACGTCCTTGAGGTCCAAGCTCGACAAGGACGTGACACTTCTGACCGTCGCCCATCGGTTGCAGACTATCATGGACTCGGACCGAATCGTATGTTTTCTCTCCGCATGACTTGTGACGGACGCTTCGAGAGACTAACGGCCGTGTGTCTTGACTCTTCCTCCTTCCTTCTTTCACAGATGGTGCTTGACAGCGGACGGATCGTGAGTGCCCACCCGCAGACTCGGGCCCGGTTCACACTTGCTAACAGTGCTACGTATCGTCAGGCGGAATTCGACAAGCCCACTGAGCTACTCAAGAACGAGAAGGGGCTTCTGCGCCGTCTCGTGGATGAAAGCGGGGATCGAGAGAAACTGGTGGCCATGGCCAATGCCATTGAGTCGGAACGGCCCTTCTGAGTACTTTTCTTTTGACTGCGTGGGCCACATCCCCAGAACTGAAGAACATGCCAGTAGATGCTTCATGCACATGGACTCCTCGTTTGCAACCGGACATTTGTTATCGTCGTCTCTCACATCCTGATCTCCGGACTCTTCCCTCATGTTACGCTCTCTTACTCGGACTAAAGCTTGGAAACATTCGGACTAGTAGGACCTAGGTAGTTCTAGTCACTACAACCCAACAGCGTGTACGAAACTTTGCTTGTCCAAGCAGACCAAACCATTCAGCGTGTCCTGTCGTGTGCTTGAGAATAGACCATGAAGATCACAAGACATACGCCACCGGGGAAATAAAGCAGACGGGGGCGAGTAGATCGTCTTGTCGATATACTTGTATGCATCTATTAACATGCATATGCTGAGTACGGCGGCCGGTATTTTGAGAGAACATTCAGACAGAACAGAGGCGAGTAGCAAGTCCGGATAACTTCGAAGAACGTCTAGGATTAGTATTATACATTTGTGGTACAGATGCAGATGCAAGCATTCATGATGTGTGGACATGAGGAAAGTAAATGGTAGGTAGATGGTACACGATAGCAAAAAAACGACATGACACGACGTACAGTAGTCCGTAAAGATCATAGAAATGCGGAATGGAAGCGACGACACGTTCCGACAACGCGTGAAACACGCTGCTGCGCAGGAACTCAAAGCCTGCGCAGAAGCCACCTCCTTCAAAGATATAAAATGCGGACCGCACACCTTAACATATTCCGCACACCCGCACACCAACCCACCCTCAATCACTCGACGGACTCGAAGACAACCCAAACGTCGACGAAGTCTTCCTCACACCCAACACGCCGTTCAACATCCTCTTCCGTATACTCTCTCCTCCACTCCCTCCATTCCCACCGCTGCCCTCTGCGTCATCTTGCTTGCCGATGAGGCGGCGCCATAGTTTCGTCGGGGGCGTGGTGGAGGTTTGTGAATCGCTTGGGGGAAGGGCGGTGCGCGATTTGGAGACGGGGACGGGGAGGGGTTGGGCGGGTTTGGGTGTTGTGTGCGTGGAGGTGGAGGGGGGAGGGGATGGGGGGCTTGGTGGAGTGTTCGTGGTAAGGTGTGGAGGCTCGTCGTGTGCTTGTGGTGGTGTCGAGGTAGAAGATTGTGAGGGATCGTCGCTCTCCTTCACTTCATCCTCTTTTTCACCTTTCTTCTCCCCATCCACAACACCAGCAACACTCCCGTTCTCCACGACACCAGCATCGTCGTCTGCCCACGACACGCCTCTCGACCTCGAATGTGAGTACCCGCTCCCGCTCCCACTCTGACGATGCGAATGCGAATGAGAATGCGCCGCCGAGTGAGGGCGGGGAGCGTGCTGCGAGGTGCCCCGGTAGCCCTTGGCCTGTTGCTCAACGTCCGCCGGGGCACCCGCAGCCCGCTCCCCGCTTTCACTCGCGTCCTCGTCTCCATCTCCATCCCCGTGTGCCTTAACCACTTCGCCGTTTGCAACTTCACCTTCCAACACGACCAGCCGTTCCGAGAGCGTGTGCTCGAACGGATGCCGGGGCCGATGATACATCCCGGACCCGGGCGGGCTATACAACGACGTCGTCGGACTAGTCGTCACCGACGAGAAATCCCAACTATCCAACGTCCGCGGGGACAAGATCGACGGCTGCTTCCTCCTCTCCTGCCTCTGCGCCAGCGGCGGCAACCCCTTCAAAATCGTGCCCACAAGGTACCCCTTCTTCTTCGCGTTCCGAAAGAACGGCGTCGCCAACAACTCCGCCGCACTCGGTCGGCGCGCCGGGTCCTTCATCAAGCACCGCTCCACGATCTCCTGGAACGCGCGCGAGTACTTGTGCGGGCCGGCGTCGCGGTCGAGGGTGGGCGGGGTGCTGGTGACGATGTGCAGGAGGACGGCGTGGGGCGGTTCGCGGGAGCGCGGGGCGCGTCCCTGCGCGAGCTCGAGCGCGGTGATCCCGAAGGACCAGATGTCGGCGGAGGCGTCGTATTGTTTGCGGTTGATCACTTCGGGGGCCATCCAGCAGGGGGTGCCGACGAAGGATTTGCGTTTGCCGATCACGTTTGGGGGGCGGTGGGGTGGTTGTGTGGAGGAGGAGGGTTTGGGTTGGGAGGTGGTATCGTCGCCGTCGCCGAGGAAGGCAGCGACGCCGAGGTCACCTAGGAGGACGGTGCCGTCGTCGTCGATGAGGAGGTTGGCGGCTTTGACGTCGCGGTGGATGAAGCCGTTGATGTGCAGGTAGCTACAGCAGTCGTGCGATCAGTATTCATGCAATACATACAATTGCCCTGAGCTCATGAGAACGAGAAGCCGTGGCCCAAAGAAGACACCGACAGCGCAAGAAGCACAGGGAAAGAAGCGACTCACTTGATTCCCTCGAGCGCCTGCTTGAGAACGCACTTGACCACCTCCTCCTCCATGCCGCCCGGCCATCCATAGTGCATCACATCCGCCGCACTCCCCGCATTCATGAGCCGCAGGGCAATGTACAACTTATGCCCCGTCATCCACGTCCCTCTCACCCTAAGCACGTTCGGGTGTTTGGACAGGGACATCAGCTGGGTCTCCCTCTGCAACAGCCGCAAGGGGTGCTGCGGCAGCCGGTCGAGGTCGAGCACTTTGAGGGCGCATGGGACGGGGTAGGGCGCGTTGGGGGGCTTGAAGACGGCCTGGTAGACGATGGAGGAGGCCCCGAAGCCGATGGGTGCGCCGATGTCGTAGTCGGTTGCGGTGTCGCTGAAGAGCTGCCACTCGTCGGGGACGGCGCCGATAAAATGGCGGGGGATGCGGTCTGAAGTGGGCATGGTACACGGCCTCTACCAGCGAGGTGTGTAGGTGGGTGGGTGGGTGTGAGAGCCCGGGGGTAGTGTGTGTAGGGGGAGTGAGTGAAGAGGGAGGTGGTGGTAGCGGTTGTGTTCAGAACAGGGCTGCCAGGGAGACGAAGGGGGACGTGATCGAGCGCCTGTGGTGCTTAGTACGCAGGGCGGCATTCATCACAGTGATGCTGTCGAGGATAACCTTCGCTTGGCATGGTGCTGGGAGGAGTTGTGAAGGAGAGGATTGGACGGAAGCGGGAGCGAGATGGTGTTTCTGGTGCAGAAGATCGAGGAAGGCACGACGATCGGGGTGCATCTGGCCGGATCGCGACGGATGATCGTGGTCATAAGAGACAGAAAAACACGAACACAAAACAACGACACGGAGAAATGGCAACAGCAGAGCTGGAAGAGGATGCGACGCGGTGTTCTGAGCTGGACAGAACATATATGGCCTCGGAGGTCAGTGCATATGAAGTCATCGGACACTCTTCCTCGCTCTCTATTCACTCTCGATCGGCATGTGTTTCTCTCCTCGCTATCACCCGCCGTGACGCTGTCACGCGTAATCTCCGCCCTCCCATTGGCCCAGCCGCGCCCGTCGGTCACACTCGGTGTGACGAGATAAGGGACGGGTGTTCCGTCGGACGGAGGAGACGCCCGGACTGGAAGTTGAAGGGAGACGCGCTGATTGCCCCGACGCCCGTCCTCTCAGTCCTCCCTCCTCCTCCTCCCTCCTCCCCCTCTCCTCACCGTCCCCCGCAGCCGACTCCCCGTTGCTGCTCACCCCGCTACATGGCACCAAAGCAGCCCTGTGCCAAATACCAGTACATCCTCACCGCAAACGGTCCCAAGATCGTCCCCGTCCCCGACTCCGTCTCAAAGGACGAAGAGTCTCCCGCCGATTACAACTCCGGTGGTTATCTCCCTGTCAAACTCAGAGATACCTTCAAGGACGGCAGATACCACGTCCTCCGCAAACTTGGGTGCGTCGCAATGTCTCCCCTCTTGCTTTCGCATAATTCGCTCATCACAATTTTTCTTATCTGTATTGGTCATACGACACAGTTGGGGTCATTTTTCTACGGTATGGCTTGTAAAAGATACCAAGTGAGTTCTCTGTTTCCTCTACGGTTTGCTGGCTCTCGTCGCTGCCATGCCCCTCGACGAGTGCACAGTCATACGCGTCGCTTCTCTGACTGTGCCCCGTCTGCGGTCCCGGAGGCGATGTGACTCCCGCCCCACGAGGTCGGGGCTGGTGCCACCTCGACAGATTCTCCACTGTGGCTCCTCCACTGAGTCCGGGGCGCGCTACCAGCGCAATAGAAGGCCATAGGCTTCCATGTGAGGGCCAAGGCCTTCCTCGGTCAATACTGGAAAGGTTTTTCTTGGACCATAGGAGCGTGTCTGCACTCACACGATGAGTGTGTGCGCACCCGTGTCTTGGCGATCGAGTGACAGAGACTGCACCCGACACTCCGCTCACCACCTAGTCTGGTATGCACGTCGACGGTATCGATACTGACTGACGCGTTTTGCACTTCTCCAGCACCAACCGCCATGCCGCCCTTAAAGTCGTCAAATCCGCCGGCCGCTACGCCGAAACCGCGCGCGACGAGATCAAGCTGCTCCAACAAGTCATGGACGCCTCACCCAGCCACGTCGGGCGCGCCCACATCGTCTCCTTCCTCGACTCCTTTACGCACTGCGGGCTTTCCGACGACGTCCACATCTGCTTGGTCTTCGAGCCGCTGGGCGAGAACCTGCTCGCGCTCATCGAGCGGCACAAGGCGTTGGGCGTCCCCGTGGCGCTGGTGAAGGTCATTGCGAAGCAAGTATTGCTTGGTTTACAGTATTTGCATGACGAATGTGACCTTGTGCATACAGATATCAAACCTGAGAATATCAGTAAGCCATGGGTTTTTGACGCTGCTGTTGTTGAAGGCTTACTCACCTGGTCTTAGTGATTTCCATACCGGACGTCGAGTCCCATATCCAAGCCGAGCTTTCGGTGTCCCCGTCACCGACCTCACGAAAAGTCGGTATTCCGCCTAAACAAGCGAACCGGCCTGCTCTTGCGATTCCGCGACGTGCTGGAGGGCGTGAACGGCATGTGCAGATATTCGATTCCCAGCCACTCTCCAGTCCGTTGCACAGTGCCAGTTCGAGCCCTTCGAGAAGGCATGGCCTGACGATGTCGCGGATTAACAGTGCGCAGAGCATGCAGAGCAACTTGTCGTTGTCACACGACCTGAAGGGGAAGGGCAAGCAAGGGTCGGACTTGACTATGTCGACGGGGTCGACGCCTGATTTGTCCGACGCGTCCACTGGCTCGCCTTCGCTCAAGGTCTCCACGAGTATCCCCACGAGCACGAACAGTATCGACACCCCGCCGACTTCGCTGGGAAGTATCATGAGCGGGGTCAAGAAGCTGTCGATGTCGAGTCCGGACGCGTCGAGGACGTGTACGTGTCTCACGGATGCGTTCGATGATGAAGCAACGACGACCACGGTCACGGAGAGGGAGGCGACGTCTCCGTCGGTAGTCCAGCGCGAACAGATCCCTCCTGCGAAGCCTTCTCTCCTCTCGCAAACCGCGCCTCACGACCTGCACGACCTCCGATGTCCATCCCGCACACCTTCCCCACCCATCGTCGAATCGCCCACAGCCGCAGAGCCCCCCGACTCCCCTGCGTCGCCCACACCACCGCCGTTCCCCATCTCCGTCAAGATCGCCGACCTCGGCAACGCCACCCCCTCCCGCCGACACTACACCGACGACATCCAAACGCGGCAATACCGGTCCCCCGAAGCCATCCTCGGACGCACCGACTGGGGGTGCAACACGGACGTCTGGAGCCTCGGTTGCGTGGTGTTCGAGCTGCTCACGGCGGAGTACTTGTTCGATCCGCAGAGCCAGGGGGACGTGTTTGGGAAGGACGACGATCATATGGCGCAGATCGTTGAGTTGGTGGGCGATTTTGGGGAGGGGATGAAGTTTGGGGGGAGGTTTAGTAGGGAGATTTTCGATAGTGCTGGTGCGTTTCCTTTTATCCCCACTTACTCATTCTATTCTAGAGTGGCGAAAGTGACTGACCTGATCCTTGTGCTCCCCCAGGGAAACTGCGCTACATCCGCAACCTGAAGCCATGGCCCCTGAAGCGGGTGATGATGGAGAAGTACCTGTGGGCGGAGGAGGAGGCGGCGGCGCTGTGCGAGTTCCTGGAGCCGATGCTCGTCGTGGACCAGCGCGAGCGGGCGCAGGCGCGCGAGATGGTGGGGCATCCGTGGTTGGAGGTCGATTTGGAGAAGGAGGATTTGGAGGGGTGGTAGGTGCGTTGTGGTGGAGAGCAAGCACGGGTGGGTCAAGGAGAGTTTAGCCAGCCCCCAGATGAGGTCGTGCTTTTGTGCGACCTTGTGCTGCGATGGGCGATGGGCGACGGGCGTTGGTGATGACGCCATTGGGCACGCACATGTGTTTGGGGTCTGGCGTGACTGGTCCACCCGCTCGCTTGCTTGTTTGACCGCCCGGTCAAGCTGCGTTTCTCCTTTCGGGTTCCTCTCCTTCTCTTTTTCTGTTTGGTTTAACTTTATTTGACTGCGACGGTTCTCTATATACCTTCCAGGTCATCAGTAATCGTTCTCCTTCTCTTGTTCCTTTCACCTCATTGCTCTTTTATTCACTCATCATCATCCTCTGAACTCTTCACGCTCACGCACGCACGCCACATTTCTTGTCATTTCTCTGCGATTGCTCTACTGCATCTGTATTACCTGACACTTCTCCCGACCCCTGCAATAACTGTCTCGTTGTCCTTGTGTCTGTGTCTTTTGTCTCTTTCCTCTCCCACTTCCGATTTCAATTTCTCACCACCATGCCTTTCTCCTTACTTCTTTGCACATCATCATCATCATCATTTTTATTAGACTCCCCACCCACCCATCTTTCACTAGACTGTTCAACACAACACAACACCCTACCCCTTCCCCATCCCCGTCTGTCTTGTTGCAAATGTTCCTGTCTCTGAAATCACACTCACGTCTCTTTCACGTCCCCCTCACGTCCTATCTTATTTTATTTCTTCTCCCCCAATTTCATTCCCGTACGCTCTTCTTCTTTCTCCCTTTTCGTCTGTTGGGTCTTCTGGTTTCCTTTGTTCCGTGGCTTCTCTACTCCAAGTACATGTACGTTGTTGCTCCCTCACGTCTCCCGGCTCCATGTGTATGTTCCCTCCCTCACATCTGAATTCTCGTTCTGTCCCCGGCTCCCTGACTCGTACATACAATAGTAGTGTTTCTGTCACCTAGATGGTACATAGTTGGTTTCTTTTGTGTTTTTGGTTTTTTTGTGGTATACCATCCCCTTCGTTTTCTCCTCGAGGTTACGTGCGAGGGAGTAAGTGACGAAACGGTTGTGAGGAATTTTCTCATCTCGAAGGTCTCGCATTATGTGCGCGGGTCAGACGATATGGCCGTGTACGCATTATCGACTTCTGCTTCAAATGAGTATGCACAACTTCCCGACTTCCAACGAAATGGAGAAAATTAAAAACAGGGTTGCGCTGAGACTACTGTGTAAGTCTTCTGAGGAGTGGAGACAAAAAGCAGACATTCGTGCATAGGCGCTACCAGGGCTCGAACCTGGGTTATGGGAATATATGACGTCGCGCGAAAGTCAGAATCCCAAGTGATAACCACTACACTATAGCGCCTTGAACGTTACCGACTTTAGCTTAAACATGTTGTCACTGCTCTCATTACTGGAGAACTTCGCAGACCATTCTTTCTTCTAAATTTTCACGACACGCTCAATCCTGGTAGCGTTGATTCTTGTCGGTACACATGCTTCAAGACTTCCTACGTACGGGTCTAAGAATTGTTTCTTCATCGTCATGGTCGCTTGCTCTTGCGCCTAGATAGGACACTGTACTACTGGTAGCCTATATTCAACTCGACTACATACTTGGATATCGAGTCGTAGCATGGAACTGCTCCTTGTGCAACGTCCGCCTCTCGTACCATCTTCTGCTGCACCTGAAACCCACCCGCCTTACCACGAGACTACAAACACGAGACGCCATGCCGCGATCATCTCAGGCAGGTCCGAGCTCAAGCTCCAGCGAGGAAATGAGAAAGGTGAGAGCGTGGACGTCAACAACCCATCTGTCCTTGCGCTTCATCTTGAAAAGGTGGACCATGTCGCGAGGGAAGCGTCATCAGGAGTGTTTCAGCTGGCTGACTGCGATCCGAAGAAGTCCCTAGGCATGATGACAGGTATCGTTACACCACCTTTCTCCTCGACAGCATATACCACTGCCCCTAGTAAATCCGCATCATCTTTCTGTCGCAAATGACGTACATTCCCGCTGTTCCAATCCTTCAGCTGAACATCAGTCCCTCTGCTCATGTTTAGCCACATATCGTCCAGGAAAAGCAAGCCTTTCTTGTAATTCAGCCAGGCGTCGGTCACAAGACGCGCTGACTGGCGGATATCATGGCCTTTGAGGATCCTGAGCTCGACACCACAGTACCCGTGGTATCGCGACCTTAGCCCCGCGCTTGCTTTCGGATCGCCCGTCAACCACTTGCGAAACTCGCCCTCCGCTGAATGGTCTTCCCCCCAGGCCATGGAACCGCAAATCCAAGCCAGACACCAAAAAAGAGACTCCAAGTCGTGGCGATACTCTCGCTTAGTCCAGCCACCAACGCCTAGTTCGTCCAAGAGATCCAGCGCTTGGAAAGGAATAGTGCCTGTTCGCTTGTGTCCCACTCGTCGAGGCGTGGTCTCGCCGGGTCTTCGAAAGGAGATGAGGTCGAAGTCGTTGAGGATTCCTCGTTTTTTCTCGGAGTCGTACATTAAATTCTGCACGCTCAGATCGTTGTGGCATATGCCAAGCCTCCACAGGAGTGCATGACCTGAGGTCTGATAAATACTTTGAACGCAGATCGGAGTGAATGTCGCGACTCACATCGTACGATCTCCCAGTATGCCTTCCAAATCTCATCGCTGCTCGCCAACGTGTGGAGAGGAACCAGTTTGCGAAACAGTAGTACGCGTAGCAAGCGTACCCCGTCGGTAGGCAACTTCAACAGATATCGGATGGTGTCTGTGGCCGAGTCAGGAAAGTTGAGACAACCGTATACGGTAGGAATGTGGTCCTGCACCATGGTCTTGATCGTGGGATGGTCTTCCGAGAGTATCGTGGCCTGACTGATAGCGTCTTCCTCCGACATTCGAGCCATCTCTGGCCAAGATGCTTTCAGAAAGCGTCTGGTGTGTTCAACAGCCTTGCCGTGCGCTTTGCTGCTGATCGCGCGGGTTCTGCCCACCGCAACAGCGTACGACGTCCGCTGCAGAACATCTGCGCCGAAGGTGTGTCGTCCAATCAGCTGATAACGGGCTTGGATAGTTTCGTTGTCGACGTAGTAAGGCGTTTCAACCCCCGGAAAATTCAAGTTGTCCAAATCAAGAGTGGAATGGCCCCACATCCTCACGTCGAACCTCTGGAAGATCATGATCATTGCGACCAAATGCGGTAGGTTTTTAGTGATCTTGATCCCCGACGTCTGGATTGGCCGTTGCTTGTCGAAGTACCACAAGTGAAGCACTTCATCTAAAAGGCAAAACGAAAGTGAAAAGGGTCGTCTGAAACATCAAATTCGGTGGAAGGACGGACCCTTCATCAGAACATTTACAGTGTGAGAGATACCCGGATGACATCCGAGCCTTTCACCAGCATAGAGAGCACACTGGGCGTATGGTGGAAGCCTGGCACCAACGGGCTTGGTCTTCTTGGAGGGTGGGGTAGGTCGTGACATAGAGGAAGAGCCTTTCTTCGGGGAGCTTCCTGCAGATCCTGTGAATGTATTTGTTCAAAACACCTGAGAGTTGGACCGACGGCGTGGGAAGCCTGGAAATCGCCACTAGACGAACCTTCAGCTTCAGAAGTCTGCGACAAGGCCGTGTCTGACACATAATAGAACGTGTCATCGTCTCCCTTCTCCGCCATCCGTTCGGGAGGAACCTCTCCACCGCTACCGATGATGCCCGTGAACACCATTTCTGAGTCAAAGTCGATTTTTTCCCGCAAGGCCTTCAGCTCCCAGCTCTGCATAGCCAAAAGCCAGCTCATCACCTGAGCTAAGTTTTCGCCAGGAATTTTCAGAAGGTATCCCTTCAGCATACTCAACAGCCCGGAGGGGCTCGTCCCGGTAGAATGAACGACGTGTGCGATGCTCTTGCAGGCCAGAGCCAGAAGGTCGGGTTTACGCTTTGAACCTTTTGTTGGTAGGCGGTCAGAAGTAATGATGGCCGGATCGTTGACATGAAACAGAAATTCCTCTTTCTTGGAGGGTAAATCTCCGAAACCGAGTTGGACGTCACGAAAGGTCGTTAGAATGAGATTCAGTGCCTTCGTCAATGGAGCACAACGATCATTCTCCGCGCTAAGTTCACAGCTTCGTTGATCGAGCGCAATGTACAATGCAATGTGTCAGCGAGGTCTGGAGTTCGTGGAAAATGTCCACTCACTACTGCATGATGAAGCGACGCAACTCCGAGGACTTCGATTGCAAGCTCTTGATTTCGATCTGGGTGAATAGCACACCTCCCAACTTCTTCACTTCCTGGACATCATCCTGCACCGCGAGATTGACGAAATCTGTCGCAACGCTGAGGCACTGTCGCAACTGGGGCTCTGCATTACTCATCGCAATCTTAGCTTGGGCGGCTGTCATTCGTTTGTCATTCATGATCTGGCAGATCAATGCTTTCAACATGTCCTCAAACGAACAGGTCTGAGAGGAGCGAAGGCCTTGCAAGATGGGCCCACGTATGTGCCTGATTCTGGGTGATGGTCAGTCTCGAGTGGACTGTCAAGTGATAAAATAAGACATACGTTTCGTCGTGCAAAAACTCTGCTTCAGATGAGGTGCCCTCGGTCTGAGGGGTCGACCGGTCTTTCTGGATGTCGAGGAGTTTAGGCGCCGTCCCTCAGCTGGGAGGCATACAGTGGCATACACGGAGAATCAGAACCCACCGCGTCTGCCATAACGGTTCGACCAGACACTAAGTGAGAGGGAATTTGCTGAGAATGTATCGGGGCAGGAAAAGGTGTTATTCTGTTCTCAGCATGTATAAGAGCTGTGGCCTGTGTGATGTAGTTGCAAGTGGAGAGTCGCAAGCAACAACTCGAATTCGAAGCACGCGCGCGTCGGACATGGAATCGGACAGTGAAAGACGCGGACCCGGAGTAGCTTCAAAGATGATAACATTCTGTCCCTGTGGACTACTAGAAATCCGATTTAAGGTTGCAAGATACCTACTAGGATAGCATATTACAGCTCTGTCCAACCCACATCAGGCTCATCTCCTCCATACAGAGAGATCAAAATAAACACCACAACACTGGCACTGAGACGCATCCCCAACCCACGATACAGCTGACCTAACCCCGTATTCCTCAGCCAGCCTCCTTCTTCATCTGCAATCTCCACTCGTTCCCGCCCCTCCTCCTCTGGCACCGGCTTCCCAGCCGTGGCTTTCCCCTTCGCACTCATGCTCTTTCGTCTTCGCTTCCGCGGCTTCAATGGCAGGTCCGACCGTTCCTCCGTCACAATATGCCACATCGCATCGACGATACCGTTGTAGGGCGCCGGTCGAAGCTCCACGCACGACTTCAACGGCTTCGCGGTTCCGCGAACTTGAACTTGCAGTCTCCGACGAACGGTCTCGAACGGGATGGTAATCAGGTACCCGGCACAGCTGCCCAGCCATTCGGACATTGCCCACATGAAGGGATGGGTTTCTGGCGTTACGGAGACACCACCAAAGGAGAGGTAAGAAGCGACCACTCGAGGCATGACGATGGGGATAAGAGAGCGGAGGGTGCAGTCGAGAATGGTAGGAAGGAACAAGTGCGGGTGGAAGTAGATGCCTTTGAGACCGCCTTCGTCTGTGAGGATTTGAGTTATGGCGTCGAATGGACCCGTATATGAGCGATGTCGCGCCATGGATGTCTGAACCATCAGGCGTGTTCGGACAAGGTCCAAGGGAGAAATGAGGAATCCCGTGAGTACCTGCGAGATCACAGGGAGGGCATACGCGGTAAGCCCATGTAGCGAGTCTGGTGAAGGGCTATCCGAGGAGAAGATGGCTTCCAGTAGCGAGAGAATGGTCGGCTGCAAAGTCACAGCCAATCCGTCCATGATGGTGGATGTCAGCAGACCTGGCGAGTTTCGTGAACATGCAGACCTATCAAGTAACAGCATACTACGCACCTTTCCAGAGCGCAAGCCAACCTTCGGGTCGAAATCGGCCAAGTCGCTTCATCATCCCCCATACACCATCCGCACTTCCGACAGGTATCACATATTCCGGCAATGTTCCTTCCTCCAAAACGGACTGTCGCACAACATATCCTCTATCGTCCGAAAGCAGATGAGGGGCGTTACGTCCAGAGTCGGGATTACTGGGGTCAGCAAAATATGAGACGTCGTTCTCCATAGAAGTATCGCTGAGCTGAACGTAGAGTCTAATAAGCGTTTTGGACACAGACGATCGAAGTAGAACGTACATCCTCCTCGTCGGATTCGTCTACAGTCAGAGACGCTCCTGGAATCATCTCACCAGCATCTCGTGGAACCCACTGCACTTGCAGAAGGGTTTTCCCGACATCCCAAGGCACGGTTACCACACTCGTCGAAAATCGGAGCAATGCAGAGTATAGAAGGCCCTGTAAGATAAGTTTCGCGTCCAGACCCTCGTCATCTTGAGTTATGGACGCTGACAGGTCGAGTAACGGGTTGGCGTGGGTCCGGGTTGACCACTGATAGGAAGAAGCGGGTGGGGCAGGCGGCGTCGAGTTGGATGATTGCGCTGGGGAGAATGACCAGGCGTTGGACGGAGGTGCGTATAGGTCACGCAGAGATGCTGGGGTACTCATTGCATGTGTTCCCCCGCGTTGCGCTGTTCCGGAGCGTAGAGGTGTTGGGAATCAATTTGACAATGTTACTGTGCTGCAGTGACTCCGAGAGTGTAGCCGATAATTTCGAGTGTTCAGAGAGGCAGAGGCGGGAGTTCGGGAGAGATGGTCATAGTCGTGATGAACGGCAGTGCGGGTGAGGTCACGCTGTCGGCACGAACAGGCAGTCCGAGCGCTACTGCGCATCGTTCGAAGAATACAAAGAACACATCATGGAGGATTACGATCCCAATGATAACCCGAACGATGAACTCCTTGAGATGGAGACTGTTCGCATGTACCCCCCAGTCGACTGGGGAGACCCTGCCGCGCAATTCGTAGAATTCCGGGACTTCATCTGGCCTCACATCGAGTTCGTCGACAGCGAGGCCATCAAAGTGGATCGACCAGTGCGATGGAGGCCCCCTGAGAAAGATATAGACCACCAACGGCCATGCATACGCGTGGCAAGTGTGAACGTCCAAAAGAACATGGCCACAGCGGCCTTTGTTCTCGAACGGTACCGAGATTACGATTTCGTGTTCTTGCAGGAGATGCCGTGGGGGTATATCAAACACGCCCCATCCAACACGGAGCCTGAAGGAGACCGAGTGACGGGAACCCCCCGTCACCGCAATTTCCTGTGTGTCGGCGCTTCTGAGAAGTCGTCGGTGTGCATTCACGTCAATCGGCGGTGGACGAAGCTCATGCCGAGCCACGCCGCCAACCTGGTCAGGCACAATGATATTTGTGCGGTGACTATTCAGACACGGAACGGCGTCGGGGTACTCCTCAACGTCTACAACCGGAACGAGGCGGGGGACGCGGTACACTACCTGGCAGACAGGTATGAGGAGCTCCCCCCGGTACTGGCAATGGCCGGAGATTTCAATCTCCATTCAAACCGATGGGGACCGGACAACGATGTCCGGTACCGGAACGCTACACAGCGCGACTTGTCGGCTGTGAATCTATTGTATGAGATTACATCGGGACTCAACCTGGTGCTTCTCAACACTCAACGCAAGTTCACATGGGAGTCCAATGCGGCGGATCCCCTCCCTCAGGTCTTAGATCTCATCTGGGTCCCCCTCGAGCACTCCATGGAATGCACCCACACGATCAAGCTGCGCGACAGCGGTATCAAATCAGATCATGCGATCATGATTTGGCGCATGCCTCTTGAGGCGGTCTGGCCCACAAGCCAGCCACGCATTGAAGAAGACTCTGAGGCAGAAGACGAGTACATCCGGGTTCTGAAAGAGGCGTTTAAGTCTCTCAAAGATGACCTCTCCGACGAGAACCAGGCAAAGTCACTCAGTGACGTTGCATCTTCGCTAGGGCGCACCATGGAGGCAGCATGGGACCGAGCGGCCGACGTGGGCGGCAATTACCTTCCGGGCCGATCTAAAACCTGGTGGAATGGAGAGTGCTCGAAAGCAGCACGCAGATTGCTCGTGGCAAAAGAAATGTCACGGTCCGACACGGGGAAGGCGAAGCGACGCCGCGAGGCGACGCGCATCGCTGGACGCGACCTACAAAGAGCGGTGCGGCAGGCGCGTCGTGGCTTCTTTGACAAAGTCATTGATAAGGTGCAACACACCACCAAACTGTGGGATCTCGTCAAATGGACGCGCAAGCGGCCGGATGATGCGTTCTCCACACTGGTCGATAAGGAGGGCAAGCCCACCGAAACTCCGGAGGACGTCTTCCGTACATTCAGCGAGACGTTCTATCCGGAAAAACCAAATTGGGTTGACCCAAGTGTGTTGGACACCTACCCGCAATCGGAGACACGCGAATGGCCACCGTTTGCAGCTCACGAGTTCTACGATGCGGTGAAGTCCACGTCAAACACATCTACACCAGGCCTGGACCACTGCGGGTGGAAAGTTCTGAAGAAGATACTGTTATCTGATGTCCCCAAAGACACCAGTGCCCTGGACGGTGTGGTGGCGCTTGCTAACCGATGCTTCCGAGATCAACAATGTGTTGGGATTTGGAAAGCGCGCCACCGCTCGAGGTCAAGCGCC